>OX460348.1:158616677-158642677 GCA_949786405.1 Onychomys arenicola | reverse complement strand
GGTTCTTTTCTGGCCAAATCAACAAAACACTTTTGAAGGAGCAATAATAGAACCCTCCCCATGAGTTTAATCTCAGCTCTGGGGATGCAGAGGCAGGCAGTTCTCTGTGAGCTGTTTGTTTGTTTGACATAAAGTTTCTCTGTGTAGTCCTGTCTGTACTGAAACTCATCCTGTAGACCAGGCTGGCCTCGAACTAAGAGATCCACCTACCTCTGCAGAATGTGTCACCACAGCTTGGCTTAAGTTTTACATTTCTAAGTTATATATGATGTATGTTATATAACATTTCACATGTGTGAGAGTTTTGCCTGCATGTGTGTAATAGAATGTACATCATGTGCCTGGTGCCTGTGGAGGGCAGAAGAGGACATTGGAACTTGAGTTGTGAGTTACCATGTGGGGGTTTGGTCATAGGACCCAAGTTCCATGAAGGAGTAGCATGTACTCTTAAACACTGAATCATCTCTCTAGTCCCTACCACTTTTGACAAAACTTTCCAAATTCAAATTCTATTTTAAATCTTTTTTGACAATAAACTAAATTTGACAGCCCTGGTAAGTCTCACTGGATTGATAAAAGATTGGAATAAGATACAGCCTAATGTTGCAGGATGAAAAACTCTGTCACATAAGAAATTATTCTTTCAGGGTGTGGTGATTCCTCATACATTTAATTCCAGCACTAGGGAGGCAGAGGCAGGAGGATCTCTGGGTTACACAGTGAGACCCTGCTGAGAGGGTGGCAGTGGGCTGGAGGAGATTTTAAAATAAGCTTTAAGTGCTTCTTTCTTGCAACACTGAGGACATAATGCCTTTAGCATACTTCTAGTTTTAAATTCACTTCTCATGGGGAAACTCTTCAAATCAGTTTATTTATATTCCAGAAAAAGGCTAACAGTCTTAAATTATCATGGGTGTATTTCTTCCAAACCAAAGATGTACACATGAGTGTGGTTCATGCTGAGAAGTTCAGTTGGATCATAAACGTAGCTAAAGGAAAATTTAAAACATAGAACAAAGGGAATGGGATCTATCCATACTCTATTCTTTTTTTCTTTCGTTGTTCTTTTTCTTAATACCCTCACAGCCCATACTTTCCCTGAACTTCTGACCCTTAATTCTGGTCCTCCTGAGTGCTGAGATCACTAACATTTAACACCAGGCTCAGCTAGCTGTGGGGCCTTATTCTCTAAGCATTTTTCCTTTAAGCTGGTCACCTTCAAGTAAATACCTATAATGGTTGGACCAGTTTGATCTTCTTGGCCTCTAGAACCCACCCAACCTAAGAACTATATCTAGCCATGGAATTGTCATTTCTGTCTGGATTTTAGCATTGCTGTACCTGAAGCTACTTCTTTATGTTCCCTTTTGCCTGCATAATCACATGGCAATAAAAGACTTTGTAATCACACAATGTTACCTTCATCACCTTTTCAAATGTATTTTTATTGATTAAATGGGAAATTGACATCATGGACTCCAAACATTCTTAATTCCTCATCCTCCCAGGTCTACCCCACCTTGTGGCTTCCCACTGGCCCAAAAGATAGAAAATAAAAGAAAAAACAAACTCTATTTTTGTTCTCCGTACAGTCACTGGAAGCTGGTCAAACTGTGATTCACTTTCTTTTTAATTAAAAGTAGAGATGAGAAATCATTGTGGTTGTGTGCTGACTGTCACGAGGCATAAAGGAATCTTCAGGAAGTATACTGAACAAGAAGTAAAAGTGAACACCAAGACAGGGATATTTCACACACAGTGCTGTCATATTTAACTTTCCTGGAACTCACTTGGTAGCCCTGGCTGGCCTTGAACTCACCAAGACCTGCCTGGCTCTGCCTCCCGAGGGCTGGGATTAAAGGCATGTGCCACCACTGCCCAGCTATGACTATTTTTTTTGTTTGTTTTGTTTTGTTTTTGATTTCCAGACGAGGTTTCTATGTGTAGCGTTGGCTGTCCTGGAACTCACTCTCTAGAACAAGCTGCCCTGAATTTAGAGATCCTCCTGCCCCTGCTTCCTGATTACTGGGATTAAAGGTGTGTGCCACCACTACCAGGATATAGGACTAAGTCTTTAAAGTTGTCTGCAGACCTTTACTTCCTATGGCATGTTCACATACATGCATACCCCAACATAATAAACAAACCTAATTTTATTTCATTAAAACACTCTGAATTTATGAGGAGGAGAGATGGCCTTGTGGTTAAGAGCCTGTGTTCTGGGCTGGAGAGATGGCTCAGAGGTTAAGAGCACCTACTGCTCTTCCAGAGATTGTGAGATCAATTCCCAGCACCCACATGGCGGCTCACAACCATCTTTAATGAGATCTGGGGCCCTCTTCTGTATATATAATTACTAAATACATCTTAATAAAATAAACAAAAAAGAGCACGTTTTCTTTGTGGGGACAGTGTTTCAGTTCCCAAGTCTCTAATGTCTCTACTTCAGTCTTAGGGACTCCATTGCCATTTTCAGGCTTCAAAGGGCTTCAAGTGCACACAACGTGCACAAATGTTATGTACATGTAGGCAAACACTAATACATAATTTTTAAAAAATCACTAAGGCAGAGGAAGCCAGAACACTGCTCAAGTTTCCACCTCAGTCTTAAGGTCCTCCATGCACTAATTCAAATGGCCTGAAATGGAACCAAGGTTCATCAGAGGCCACCCTCAGCTTCTATAGCTCCCAGCCAGTGTCAAGTGGCCTGTCAAGATCAAAGGCTTTTTTCAACCCAGCTTCCTGAATTGTTCTCCACATGTGTGTGAGAGCTGCTTCTGGTTCTAGATTTTTCTCATTCATCTTTTGAAACAAGATTATTGGACTCATTTGTAGGAGAGGCGGGGGACTCTGTGTCTGTCATATGTGCACATGGAACTTGCAGGGGCTCATTACTCCTTTCAGCATGTGGGTTCTAGGGATTGAACTCAGGCTTGATGGCAAGACCTTCCCCCATTGAGCTGTCTCTCACCAACCTCAACTCCTGCCTCCAGATCTTCACACACCCTGCCACCCTGAGATACCACAGACAGCTCATTCATTTTTTTTTTTTTTTTTGAGACAGGGTTTCTCTGTGTAGCTTTGCACCTTTTTCCTGGAACTCACTTGGTAGCCCAGGCTGGCCTTGAACTCACAGAGATCCGCCTGGCTCTGCCTCCCGAGTGCTGGGATTAAAGGTGTGCACCACCACTGCCCAGCTCAGCTCATTCATCTTGACATATAGAAACCATACTTCTTGTTGCTCTGGTTCCTGAATGACTATAACTTAAAAGTGAGTTATGGGATATTCAGTTGAACAGAAATATTAGCATAAGTTGGAATACTTTAGTGCAAAACACAACCAATTCTTAGGCCCAGTGTGGTGGTGCAGGCCTTTCATCCCTGGAAGGCACGGCCAAACAGGGATTAAGAGAGCTTGCTGCTCTCTGGAGGACCTGAGTTTGGGTTTCAGCACTCACAGTAGGTGGTGGCTCTTGTCACTGCAATCCCAGAAGACCCAATGCCCTCTTCAGACCTCTGTGGGAACCATATGTGCATACACATGTACAAAGAAAAACCAAAATAGGGCTGGAGAGATGGCTCAGAGGTTAAGGGCACTGACTGCTCTTCCAGAGGTCCTGAGTTCAATTCCCAGCAACCACATTGTGGCTCACAACCATCTGTAATGAGATCTGGCGCCCTCTTCTGGCCTGCACACATACATGCAGGCAGAAACTGTATACAAAATAAATAAATAAATCTTTAAAACACACACACACAAAAATAAAAAATTAAAAATAAATTATTGTAAAAGCTGTGGCCAGATCCTGAGTGCTTCTGAAAGGATAATTGTTGTCTGTTAGCATTTAGGATACCTGGCCTGCCCTTAGGGTCCTGACAGGATATGTCTCAGCTGCAGCCTCTATGAGCACCCCTGTGCACATTTGCTATGTTTCCTTATAAAAGGGGAGCCTTGCCCACCTCCCTACTCTTTCTCTTCCTTCACTCTCGTCCCCAGAGACCTGTCTCTGCCCCTTCTCTCCCCTCCTCTCAAAACCCCCCACGTGGGCCTGTTGTATGGTGTGACTCCTTCCCAAGGTCCCACCATTTTAAAATACAACAGTGTCTGTCGTCCAAGCTTGTCTTGAGCTTTAAGCAATCCTCCAGCCTCAGCCTCCCTAGTGCTAGGTACAGGCACAAGTCATGACAGCCTTTTAATTCCTTTATTATGTGACTTCCTGTCTTAGCTTTTAAATTCTTTTAATTATCCCTCTGGTAAATGAAAAGGCTTTTCTTTGTTTGTTTTTCCTTTCTTTTTTTTCCCAATAAAGTTTATTATGGAAACAGAAAAAGACAAAGAGGTCTGGGTTAGGTGGCTCAGGTGAAGTAGTGCGGCTTATTCTCATGGACACATATTCGCTGAGGGCCGGGGTGAAGTCCTCCATGTACTTTCGGTCCATGCTCTTGCTCGGGGACCTGCCAGAGGCTGTGCCCCTCATTTTGCAGTGCTATGGGGCATCTTTGGGAATATTGGAGATGAACTTCTAGCAGCTAGTGAGATGACCCGAATTATGCGTGGGTCTGAATCTTCAAAGCCAGCACGGTTCAGGTAATAAGCAGTCACTGCATCTGGGATCATAGGAGTGTAATCCTCCAGCTGTATCAGAAGTCCACCAGATTCATCTACCTAAGCCCCCTAAGGACTGAATAACCAAAATATGACAGTGGGTTCTCATTTATATACTTTATATACAAATAATTAATTTGGTCGATTATGGTTTCTGTGTTTATTTGTTCAGAGTCTCACTAAGAATCTGAGGGAATTAATCCCAGTATTCGGGGAGCAGAGGCAGTATGATCTTTGTGAGTTCAAGGCCAGCCTGGTCTACATAGTGAGTTCCAAGACAGGCTCAAAAACTACACAAGAAAACCTGATTAGGAAAAAGAAAAAGATGTCAGGGTGACCTTGAACTCAATGCTATTGATGCAGCCCAAACCACAAATGTCAGTTATTTAAATGCCTGGAATAGGCTGAAGTTTATGACAATTTAAGCCAGGCATTCTTGTGCCTTTAATTTGAAATGAGGAAGACAGAAGAAAGCTGATCTTTGTGAGCTTGAGGCCAGCCTAATCTAAAGTATGAGTAAATATTATTTTAAAGAAGTATTTATTTATTATGTATACCGTGTTCTCTCTACACACCAGAAGAGGGCACTAGATCTCATTATAGACTGTTGTGAGCCACCATGTGGTTGCTGGGAATTGAACAAATCACCTCTGCAAGAACAGCCAGTGCTTTTAACTTCTGAGACATCTCTCCAGCTCCCAATATTTTTTGTTTGTTTGTTTTTCATGACAGGGTTCCTTTGTATATCTTTGGAGCATGTCCTACATCTTGCTCTGTAGACAAGACTGGCCTCAAACTCACAGAGATCCAGCTGTCTCATGCTCCCAAGTGATGATATTAAAGGCTTGTGCCACCATCGGAGGGCATATCAGTTAATATTTAAATGGAAATAACTCCCTCAGCCCCACCAAGTTCCTTCACGTTTTGAGTTCCTGCAGACCACAGGGAGGCTGTTCTGGTGCTCAAGTAGTAAACGATGTTGGCATTGAGAAAGTGATGTTCCTACGTCCAAGATGTGAAATATCATTTGCACCACCTACTCTTCTCTATACTTGGTTTATAATTTTATTTTTTCTGGTTATTTGTATTCATTCATTCTTTCATTTTTCCTACACACCTCTTTTGGGATACTTTATAATCACTTACACACAAGGGCAATGACTACTGAGGATGGCTGGTTCTGTTTAGTGTTTGGGTCCCACCCGGTTCATCTTTGGAGCTTGAGGAGCTGGAGCTTGCAGCCCTATTGACTCCTTTGCTCATACCCAAATACAGTTGGTAACCAACAACTGTAGTCTGTATGTAACGATACTCATTTCACAGATGGCCCTTAGTGGTTCCTTCCATGGTCAGCTGCATGAAAGGAAGCAGGGAATAGGTTGGGAACTGGGTGATTCCTTTGCTTACTTTGAGGACCTAGACAGTTGACCAAACTTTTTTCATTATAAAACCTTGGGCTGAGCCTTGGTGATGTTCCGATTGTGATCTAAATGACAGAAGATCAATGTGCAGAGCTAAGCCACTAGTCTGTCATGGACGCCAGGCAATAATGGCACAGACCTTTAATCCCAGCACTTGGAAGGCAGAAGCCGACAGATCTCAGTGAGTTCAAGGCCATCGTGGGCTTCACAAGATTGATTCAGCCTGGAAGAGAAATAGAGGCAGGCACTTGTGGCCCACACACCTTTAATCCCAGCTCTAGGAAGGGGAAGACAGGAAGTGACATAGTTGGGATGAGAAAGGAATACAAGGCCTTTTGTCCATTGCATGTAAGGAATGTTTTGTGTTTTGGAGTTCCTAGTGCGGCTCCTTCATAGCACACTGACCACTCATCCCCAGCGTTTCACTACCTGTGTCTGTGGTTGTGTCTTTCCCCATCACACCAAGCCAGTCACTCTCTAAGCTGTGCAGGACATGAAATCCTAGGGAAAGGCCTCAGCACTGGGACTCAGAGCACATGACTTCCCACGGTACTCAATGCTTTAGAAAGAAAGTGGAATGAAGTGAGATCTAATCAGGTGGCAATATAAGAACTTGGTATCACACCATTTTAATCTTCACCACAAATAGAGACAGGAAGTCCTACACTTGAGATGTCATGGTTTTTATGTGTTTGTGGCCCAAACCATGTCAATTGTGAAGGACTATCCATCAAGGATACTACACACAAGTAATAGTGGAAACAATATTGGGTATAGACAGTAACTGCCCCTGCCATAGCTCAAATCAAACTAGAGGGAATTCATGAAAGGTGAATCGATGGCTGTGGAGCCTGCACGTGGCTGGACTAGGCCCTTTGGGTGGTGAGACAGTTGTGTAGATTGATGTTCTTGGGAGAACCCAAGGTGGTAGGATCAGAATCCATCTCTGGTGCATGAGTTGAGATTGTGGAGCCCACTACCTATGATGGACCTCCTCATGAAGCCTTGAGGCAGGGGGCAAAGCTTGGACTTGCCTCTACTAAATGTGCCTCCACATGGGAGGCCTTGCCTTCTTGTGGGAGGGAGTAAGGACTGGCTTGGGAGAGGAGGCTGGGAGGGGGCAGGAAGAGGGATGATGGGGAACGTTGATTGGTGTGCAAAGTGAATGACAAAAAATTCTTAATAAAAAAAGATAGTAATAGAGGGAAAAAGCAGTTTGTGTTTTACAGGCCTTTAAAAACAACCATTGTGCGGTTGACGCAGGCCAAACTCTGTGAGTTCAAACCTAGCTGGGTCTACATGGAGAGCTCCAGGATATCCAAGGCTACAAAAAGAGAGACCCTGTCTCAAAACAAACAAATAGCCACAACAAAAAAATTCCCCGTGTTTTCAGTTCACATACTTTATTCCCATCAGTCTAGAGGAGGAAAGAAGCAGGAAGATCTTAATGTGTTTGAGACTGCCTGGATAAGATATTTTTCAGTATCTAAATGAAAAGAATTCCTTTTGGGGTCGACAAAAAGCAGAGATTTGCCTGGAAGACAGGAGACCATTTTACTGAATTGTACTTGTTCATTCATTTAGTCGCTCTTTATGTACTCCATTTTTATTTGTTGTTCTATAGAGGAGTCTTCCTCTGTAGCTTTGGAGGTCTGATACTGCAGTTCCCGTCAATCCTCCTACTTCAGCATTCCACCTGGTAGGTGGACTCACAGGAGAATAGAAATATATATAGTTGGTGAAGTACCTTCATAGTTACATTTGATTGAATTCAGCATCCTTTCACAATATTTCATCATGGGATCATTAAGTATGTTCATTTTGTGTGCTTATACATGACAGAACATATTTGCCATTACCTTCTTGTGTAGATCAAAGGTCAATGTTGGGAATCAGCCCTCCACTTCTATTAAATGGGTGTCCTGGATCAAGCTCAGATTGTCAAGGTTGGCCCCAGGTACCCTTTACCCATTGAGCAATCTGACTACCCACATTTTAATTAACCTACCAATGAAGAAAAACAAAAGTTGTGACACAAACTTCTTTATTGCTACCTGATTAACAGACACAAGGAAACACAATTAAGCTCAGAGACTCATTAACAAAACAAAGACAATTCATCACTGACATTTACCATGAAGATCCTAGGGACTGGCAACCCTTTAGAACAGGACAGGGACCTGTGTTGGCATTCTGGCCTCCACTGTGTTCTGACTTAATGCCTACTTTTAAGAGAAAACTCCATTTGCTCCCCTCTCTCTCTATTTGGAGGTAGGCACCTCTCCAGCTTGAGCTCCCTCCCTCCCTATCTTTCTCTCTCCTTTCCCATCTCTTCCCACACCAAATAAAACTCTTCACTGAGTACTGTCTGCCTGGCATCTCTGTCTCCCACCTGCCATGGGTCACCTTGGCTCCACTCGCCAGGGACTCCAAGTGCTGTATAATAGCAGGACATTTGTCTGTCTCCTGCAGGTATTAATCTGCAGGTGGCCAGCCAGAATGAGGAGCACTGAAGGATAGTGCCCAGTCAGGTGGCCAACAAGCTGGGTTTGGTGCTTTCTGTTAGAAACCCCATTAATAGCCGGGCTATGGTGGCACACGCCTGTAATCCCAGCACTGGGGAGGCAGAGGCAGGTGGATCTCTGTGAGTTTGAAGCCAGCCTGGTCTACAAAGCAAGTTCCAGGACAACCTCCAAAGCTACAGAGAATCCCTGTCTAAAAACAAACAAACAAACAAAAAAACCCAAAAAAGAAACCCCATTAATCTGTAAGAGGAGGGAAGAGGATGAGATGAGGAGATTAAGGACAGCCTGGGCTACATTGAAAAGATGGAAAGAGAGCCAGGTGGTGGTGGTGCATGCCTTTAATCCTGGTACTAGGGAGGCAGAGGCAGGTAGATCTCTGTGAGTTTGAGGCCAGACTGGTCTACAGAGTGAGTTTCAGGACAGCCAGGACTGTTTCAGTGAGAATCACTGTCTCAAGAACAAAAAAAAGAAAGAAAGAAAGAAAAAAAGAAAGAAAGAAAGAAAGAAAGAAAGAAAGAAAGAAAGAAAGAAAGAAAGAAAGAAAGAAAGGAAGGAAGGAAGGAAGGAAAGAAGGAAGGAAGAAAGAGAGGGAGAGGAGAGGGAAAAAAGGAGGAAGAAAGAAAGAAAGAGAGAAAGAAAGGAGAGACAGTCATGACAGGAGCCACAGTTTGAAATGTAGAACACTCTTTCTGACTCCACAAGACACTTAACCTCACTGTGCTTATCAATGTCAGCCCCATGTTCTGTCCCCATTGCATGCAATTTCATTTCCACCACACTGTACAGTGTCCAAAACCATGTGTTCTAGGGTCCTCTGGATGAGAGGCCTGTCCCTGTGCCTTCATTTCTTAGTATCCGGAAGGAATTCACCGTGAGCAATCACAGAGTGTTGTGTCCAGTTTATAGAAATAACGCTCACCACAGTCTAAACAGGGATTGCTACCAAAGCAGATTGACCTGAGCTGCCGTACATTGACAAGTGTGCTCTTCAGCTCAGCACAACATTGGGAAAATTCCACTACCTTGACATAACCAGAGTGATCATAGACTTCTTTAGGAGCAGGCTACAGCTCCTTGGTCAGCTGGCTTAGGTTGGCAGTGTGGTACAGGAGGTCTTTCAGGGCATTGGTGGAGATTTCATTGTCGTAGAGATTGATGCTGGTCAGCAGGGAGCATTGGCTCAGGGCAGGGAGAAGGAGCCTGAGGTCAGGGTCCTTCATCCTACAATCTTCCAATTCCAGGGTCAGCAGAGTGTCTGCAACACTCTGTAAGAAAACTGTGAGAGGCATGAAATTCAAATCACTTGAATTGACACCTCTCAGGTACAGATGTTTAAGCTGACAGTGACCCCACTGGGCAAAGGACTCCAAGTCCGACTGTGAGAAATTGCAGAAAGAGATGGACAGGGACTCCAACGGGGTCCTCAGGCACCTAGGGAGAGACCAAGGGGTTATTTTGAAACACAGTGGTGGGGTGTCCTAGAGGTAGAGGGGACCACATAGCCAGGGTCAGTGTGACCAAGGGATGGCCATGAGCATACAGTACAACCCATTAGTCTTCTTACTCAAATCACACCACTCTCGCTCTAGGGAGTCATCTTCACAGTGCAGACTGGCTCACGCCACCTTTCCTATTCTTCAGTGGCAGGCAGAGCCCCAGAGTTGCTATGGAGACTATTAGGCTAGAGGGTCCACAGGAAGGAGAGAGACAGGAACCTATGGCCATGTCAGGTTGCCTCCTGAGGAATCATTGACTCCCTGTCACAGTGCCTTCACCTGTTCACTCTTCAGCCGTGATTCTGGCTCTTCCCCCAGCTTTTCCATGTCCTGTCCACTTTGTGCACCCCTGCTCTCAATAGAGCCTTACACTGTTTGGGAACTAGCCTGGGATGTATTCTCCCCATCAAAACACAGAGCTCACCTGGGAAACTGGGCAGGTCTGAGTCCTCTCTATGCAGTGCCCTCTTCTTTTAATGTTCCTCCACATTAGATCAGACAGGATTGCTATGGCAGAAACCGCAATCCACCCTCCCTAGGTCTAACCCACAATGCTGGCCTTCTACCCTGGCAGCTCTGTCCATACAAACTAACCCACTTCATCGCTCAGCTTTATGAGTGGTTGTGTGGGCCCTTGAATCAGTTAACATGGAATAAGCTCATCCTTATGTGTTCATTGGGAAATGCACAGAGGTCTGCAGATACCAGGTGCCCACTACTCTCTAATATATAAAAGAAAGGTTTGCTCTGGTAGCAGGAACTGCTCTCCATCCTTTCTTACCTAAGCAACTGGATCATATGGTCATTGTGGAAATAGACATCATCTATGGTGACATGCTTGAGAAAGTTGAGTTTGGAGAACAGAGAAATGATCTTGCGGACATACATCTCATCCCTGTCAGTTGCAGGAGTGTGGGTGTGGTCTCGGACTAGCAGGATTTTGTGAAGATTTTTCATCTTCTTGATGAAAGGTACAAAACTGGCCAGTATGGAGAGATCACCCACTGTATTCAGTTCCAACTCCTTGATGAACTGCAGCTGTAAAATTTGGAAGACATTCTTGACAGGGCCGCCTTCTTCTGTACCAATCATCAGACTCACACAGCACAATTTCAGAGAACCACTTATATTTTCTGCCCATTTCAATAAATGTTTTTGGTGTTTATCCACAGGTAGGTAAAGATCAGTGAAAACCGTCAAACGCTGCCTCCTCAGTGTGCGTTGAGGAAGGCCCTCCATTACTAGCTCCTTAGGCAAAGTTTCTGTTGAGCGGTTTCCACCATCTCCTCCAGTCCACACATCCCAGAAATCATGGAACACATTCCTCAAGTCAACCACTTGAATCTTCTGCCCTCTTGGATAAAAGAGAAGTGTCAGAAGGTAAGTTGAGACCCAACACTTTTTCTCCATCTCTGATGGAGTTTTCCCCTGCTTATCTGTCTTCTTCATATTCATGCTTTTCAGTGCGGGGTCTCCAAAACGAACCACAAGCTTGTCAAGCATGACTTTTTGCCTGAGATGCATATTGGAGACCTGACCTGTTTCCCAGCATTCAGTTGCTCTGGACTTCTATCATCTACTATTGGTTTTTTTGTTTGTTTGTTTGGCTGGGTTTTTTTGTTTTGTTTATTTTTGTTTGGGTTTTGATTTTTCGAGACAAGGTTTCTCTGTGTAGTTTTGGTGCCTATCCTGGGTCTCGCTGTGTAGACCAGGCTGGCCTTGAACTCACAGAGATCCACCTGCCTCTGCCTCCCCAGGGCTGGAATTAAAGGATAGTGCCACCACTGCCCTGGAGTAAACCTATTTTTATTTACTGGTGGAGACAGAGGTACAGGGCCATTCTCCTTTGCCTGCATCTGCACCAAGAGCTACCTCATACTTATTTGATCCTTGCTGCAAGGATTTTTAGAGCTGTCAAGGCACCTAGAGTCCTCCAGTATACCAGCCAAAGTCTCTGATCCACATTTGACCCCATATTCCCTGATCCCAGATGTTCCTTCCATTGCTTACCCAGGGGGAGACTCTCTTTGCAGCCATGTGCCTACTCCATCCAACATAGCCTGGTAGTTCTCCAAGCTGGGGTTCTTCATCAGCAACCCAACAGAAAGGCAAGGGTAGGGCCAGTCTGTCACCAGGGCCTTAATCATCTCTGATTTTCTCTGAGTGTTGGCCTCCTTCAGCAGTATGGGAAATAACTCCATTGGCTGGTCCTGCAGAGTAGAGATGGCCAAGGTCTCATTGCTCACTAAGCTTTGTACTGCCAGGTGCAGGAGTGTGGGTGGGGCCTGGAAGCTCATTCTGATGGATGTTTAGGGAGATGATCCTGGGGAAGAATTTAGGAGAAAATATATTTTCAGTCTTTCTTATGAAGATTTCTCCCCTCACAGTGAGCATCTGTGACCACTCTGGGCTTGATGGAGACTTGGGTTTACTCACTACAGCACTCTTTGGCAGTCTCAGAGGCAAATGCTGCTACCCTGGCAGCACGTGGAGCCTCTCACTGTCATTCACATTCACCAGTGTCCCATCCAGTTCCAACCTTTGCTGCTCTGTGTCCCATACCCTTTGGAAGGGGGAAAGCAGGAAAGAAAAATCTAAGCTCCATTTCTTATGCAGAAAGGATATTAACCCCTTTTCAGAGACAATGGAAGTATTATATGTTCAACCTACCCATATTAGGCTTTTAACAAAATGATCCTGCCTAGCAAAAACTGAGAAGAGTCTGTGAAATGGGATCATTGCTTTTAATTTTCAAAGATTAGAGCCTGGTTTGGGGAACCTAGCTATGTCTAACTACTTTGGAGTATAGAGTTCCCTGGGTAAGTGCTTGTGAGCTAGTGGGGTATCATGTCCTTCAAGCAACTTATTTATTTTTGTTGATACAGGGTCTCACTGTATAGCCCAGAGCTGGCTATGTAATCTAGGCTGGACTCAACTCACACTAAGATCCTAAAATTGTACACTAGCCAATCTGATGTGACCTAACTGCTCTGAATGTTCTGAATCAAACATTGCTTTTCAAATACTGCATGATGTCAGTCATGGTTGGCAAGAAACTAAAATTTCATTACTGTAGAGACAGATGTGGGAGGATTCCATACAGCCTAGTCCATACTTTAAGTTTGAGGCTAGGCCAGTATTAGAGGCTTCAAAAGCAACCTAAATCAGCAAGAATGATACGGATTGATGAGTACCATGTTGCATTAGCGC
This sequence comes from Onychomys arenicola, assembly GCA_949786405.1. Taxonomy (NCBI): domain Eukaryota; kingdom Metazoa; phylum Chordata; class Mammalia; order Rodentia; family Cricetidae; genus Onychomys; species Onychomys arenicola. Next base: position 158,629,419 of record OX460348.1, on the reverse strand, counting down.
CGACGCTGCCACCACCCATTCACCATGTCTAGGAGCTGTGGAGACAGCGGGTCATTGGTGCCAGTAGGATGCCCAATGCTGTTAATTGAAGAAGGGAGGAAACCTTAAATATAGGCTTACAGCACAATGGGAGAACCCCTGGAGGGCAGAAGTTTGCTACTGATGTTTCTTACATCTAAGCTGTTAATGCCCAAACACAGGACACACAAACAAGGAACTTCCCTTAAGCCTTCAGGAGGGTGGATACCAGCAGGGAATCAGCATAGGGAGGACATCAAGGTCAAGGTCAGCAAGCAGGGAAGCAGTTACCCAACTTGGGAGTTCCAGGGCCCTAAAGTTCCCTGGTTTTTGACTGAGGTTGTTTGGTACTGGGGTTTGACAAAGGCCCTGGCCTGTGCTAGATGAGTGTTTTTCCACTGAGCTGCATTCAACTTAATCATTTCCAAGTCACTGCATGTACCCCAGGCTATCCTAGAACAGGGAATGGTTTTCCCTCACATCTCTAGTGCTAGGATTACAGCATTGTGCAAGCAGTCTACTCAGCTTCTTTTTATGTCAGTTTGAGGAGTGAACTTGTCAAATTGACCAGGCTGAAGCAACTGCATCCAATAAGCACTGTCCAAAAACATCACTGTGTCTTGTGGCCACTCTGATAAATCCATCCCCAGGCCATTTTTATGTTTTGTTTTTGGTTTTGTTTGTTGTTTTTTGAGACAGGGATTCTCTATGTAGTTTTGGTACGTGTCCTGGATCTCACTCTGGAAACCAAGCTGCCAGGCTTTTTTTTTTCATTTTTTTAAAATTTATTATATTTGTGTTTTAATTTGACACATCAGCCATGGGTTCCCCTGTCTTCCCCCTCCCAACCCTGCCCCCACCTTCTTCCCAGCCCCTCCCCTCCATTTTAAAGACACCGTTAAAAGTTATTTCAATTAGCTGGGTGGTGATGGCATATGCATTTAATCTTAGGACTTGAGAGGCAGTCCAGCTTGGTTTACAGAGTGAGTTCTAGGACAGCCATGGTTACACAGGGATCCCTGTCTCCAAACACCATACAATTTTTTTTCAATTAAATCACAAATCTGCCACCTGTGAAGTATAATTCAATAACAGTGAGATCACAACTGAAACCAGCACACAGAGAAACAGGGGCAGAGCTATCACAAGTACAACACCAGCCTGGGCTAGGTAAAATCTTGACCTGAAAACCCTCAAAGCACTGAAAGACCAAAAACTTAAATTACAGTCCATCAGTTATCTCATTAAAATCAACTAAATCTCTGGGTTGGGCTCATACACACCTTTAATCCAGCACTCAGAAGCCAAAGGTAGGTAAATCTCTGTGAGTTCAAGGACAGAGGTCTTCAGAATGAGTTCAAGAAAAGCCAGCCCAGCACAGAGAAACTGTCTCGAAAATCAAACAAACAAAAAGCCTAACTAAATCAAGACTAACACACAAACAAAAAACCCAGCCTGCCTCCTGAAGGAATGTATTAGAATTTTGAAAATATTTGTTGATTTTTTTGAGCTGGATATGAATTTAACAGATATATAACCTTTATTCCACCTCTTGTGAGGTACAAAGAGAAAGATTACTTGGTCAAAGTCAGACTGAATTACAGAGAATTTTTGACCTAATGAGATTCCATCCCAAATAAAAGTTCTAAAATGAACACCTATTTTGTTCTTTGTTTTAGTGTTTTCAGGACAGGGTTTTTTGTTTTTGTTTTTTTTTTTTTTTTAATATCCCTGGCTGTCCTGGAACTAGCTCTGTAGACCAGGCTAACCTTGAACTCTCAGAGATCCACCTGCCTCAGGCTCCCATGTGTTGGGATTAAAGGTATGTGCCACAGCCACAAGCTATAAGTACATATTATTCCATAATTAGGAAGTGGAGGTGGGAAGATATTTCAAGGTCATCCTGTGTTACATAAAATCTCTAGGTCAATATATTCTATATTGTTATCCTGTCACCAAAAACTAGAATTTTTAATACAGTTAAGAGTTTTGATCTCCACACTCAGGAGGATCAGCCCAGTGAATTCCTGCAGCTTGGAGTCTAAAGAGGACCATAGAACCAGAATATTTCAAAAAGCAAAGAAACAAATTTTTAATGTGCACCAAACAAAGCTTGAGATCAAGGCACTGAGATCCTCCCAACAGGAATCCCAGATGTTGGGGGCTGAAGCAGAGGACCTGCCAGGGATTCAAAGGTTGATGGTTTACAGAATGAGGCCTTGTCTCAAAGTTAACCAACACAAACAAGGTAAGTAGTTGATAAAAATCACAAAATGGTGGAGCATGCAGGTCATTCCAGCACTCAGGACCTTGATTCCCAACCCAGTGCAGCTACCTAGCCAGGTCTAGCAGAGTCTGTGCAGCAGTGAGGCCCTGTCTCAACACACAAAATTAAACCAAGGGAAGACAGAGGACATTGGAGAAGAGAGCAGATCTGGGTTTGGAAGCCCCATGTCTTCTGTCCATGTGAAGACAGTGATTTCAGCATGCCCTGCACTGTCTTGTGTCTAAAATGTCTCTGAACAAGTTGGAGTGTCCTGGTGGAGGTAAAGAAAGGACTTACCTGGCCTGGACATGGGTGACAAGCTCCAGTGCTCCAAGTGTCTTCTCTGGCTCCAATGGCACTTTCATAAAACTTTCTTCTCTCACCCCTTAGCAGCTGCACCACCAACAAAAGCTGCCATCTGATTGGATGATTTTACTCCGCCCATTTAATCTTATGTGGAGCTTCTTCCTCAGTACACATTGGGCTCCATGGGTGAAGGAAGAAACAAGAGAATTCTGAGCCTAGGATGAATATTGGGAATCCGTGCATGAATTCACTTCACAACACTGAGTACATTTCCTTTTTTAAAGTCATTCATTTATTTGCTTATTTATGCACTTGGCTTATAATTTACTTCTGTGATGGACTCTCAGATTGTAGATAATTTTGTTTTGGACTCTCAACAATCCTCCTTCCTCACCCTTCCTTCAGCTAGCTGAATTTTGTTTATATGTTGCCCACATTGTTCTGTGTATGAGTCATGCCATGGTTTATCTGTGCCTAATAGTAGACAAAGAGTAAGAAAAGAAGCTGAATGTTTTTGTTGTTTGTTTGTTTGTTTGTTTGTTTTTTCAAGACAGGGTTTCTCTGTAGCTTTGGAGGCTATCCTGGAACTCACTTTGTAGACCAGACTGGCCTCGAACTCACAGAGATCCACCTGCCTCTGCCTCCCGAGTGCTGGGAATACAGGTATGTGCCACCACCGCCTGGCAGAAGCTGAAATTCTTATTGTCATCACTGTGAGTGGGTTCTGGAGTTCAAGGCAGAACTGGTTTCTCTTTCAGTCATCCACTGTGGCAGCTCTGAGAAGACGGGGGTGCAAGGCTGGAGAAGGAACAAAGTCATCTTCAGCTACATAGCAAGCTTTCAAGCACAGCCTGGGCTAATGGAAACAATTTTTTCTAAACTTAAGTAAAAACAAACCAAAAGGAACAAGAAAGGCTTTGAGGGAGAAGCTGCCCTTAGTTCTCCAGGAGGTAAGGGTGTTAGATAAAGGATGGGGCTGCAACCTGCTTGGAGAAGAGGAAATAGAGACTGGGTGGGGAGCAGGGTGTGGTGGGCCACACCTTTAATCCCAGCTTTCAGGAGGCAGAAGAAGAGGGATTCCTGTGTCTTGAGGTCAGCCAGATCCACATAGGGAATTCCAGAAAATCCAGAGTTTCACAGTGAGATTCTCTCAAAATTAAGAAAAGAAAAAAAACAAAAACACATTTTTTTCATTTAACAAGGGAGCTGGGCAGCTAGCAGAAGGGCACATTTGGCAGTGGTGCTTGGCTTTAGCCTAACTATGAGTTCTGTTACAGGAAGCCCCATGATTGAAAGAAAGATTGGCCAGGCAGTGGTGGTGGTAGATCTCTGAGTTCAAGGCCACCCTGGTCTTGAAAGACAGTGCTAAGAAAAGCACAAGGCTACACAGAGAAACCATGTCTCGAAAAACCAAAAAAAAGAAAGAAAGAAAGAAAGAAAGAAAGAAAGAAAGGAAGGAAGGAAGGAAGAAAAGAAAAGAAAAGAAAAGAAAAGAAAAGAAAAGAAAAGAAAAGAAAAGAAAAGAGACTCCCCTGGTTGTTCTTCCACCTCAACATGTATGCCCCACGGTTCCCCAAAAATAGAAATAAATGCATAATAAATAAACAAATGAATAAACAAATGTAAAAATATATGGTAGAAGGGGGGTGGTGGCTCACACCTTTAATCCCAGCACTCGGGAGGCAGAACCATGCAGATCTCTGTGAGTTCAAGTTCAGCCTGGCCCACAGAGCAAGATCCAGGACAGGCACCAAAACTACATGGAGAAACCCTGTCTGGAATCACCCCCCCCATATAGATATATATATGTTGGGCAGAGGGTGGAACAAACTTGTCACTGATTTAAGAGAGCTGAAGAAGACTGTCTTCAGATTGAGACTAGCCTAAAGCACAAAATGAAATTTAGCTCACCCATGAACAACAGTAACAGCGGGACTCAATATAGAGAGTATCTTGAGATATGGTCAGGACCTCCATGATTTTGTCAACACAGAGCATCCATACCATGGCAGGTGAGATCCTCAACCACTCCACCCCACTCACCCAGCACTCACACACACACAAACACACACAACAATAAGTAGAATAAGATAAATTAAAAACAAAAAGCCCCAAAGTCCTGTGCTAAATGCCATTGTGGTTATATGCTGACTTCCATAAAACATAACTGAATGTGGAAGACACTTCCAAACACACACTTTTAACAGAAGCCAAACTGAGAAATGTGTGGGCTGGCTACTCACCAACCCCAGAGTTCCCCAGAGTCTTCTTGAGTGAGAGCAGCTGGAAATATTAGATAGAGGGATTTAGAGTATAGACATAAACAGAAAATACAGGATACCCTCCAGAGGGCCTGGAGCCTATCCTGATGGGCCCTGTCTCTGTCTTATGGTATTTACAGAAATGCCAAGGGGGGGGGTGATAGGAAATCACAACATGTCCACACGGTGGGCTTTCCCGGCGGACCGCCTAGTTATTTCCGGTTCAAAATAGCCATTTCCAGGTCAGAACATCTCGTGTGGCTAGGACTCCGTGGCTTTACATGGTTGTGTAAAGCAAGCAAGCAAGCATATAATCTATGCACATTTGTGGAGTAGACACATGCTGTCCTATACACATGGGTGGCTCACTCTGTAAAAAGCTGGCACCATTTTGCACAGGTCTCTTCTCCTCTCTCTTCTTCTCTTCTCTCTCTCTCTTCTCTCTCCTCTTCTCTCCTCTCTTCCTCTTCTCTCCTCACTCACATGTGTGCTTCACACAGGCCTGTCACATCTCTCCTCTATCCTATTTTAATAAACAGCTCTTCTGTGTATTTGTTGTGTTTGGGACGAGTTCCTCACGGGGTAAGAGCACAAATAAATAACATTGGTGCTGTGACGGAACAGGTGCTTCGGGGCGGCCTGCGCCTGGAAACCCGGGAACCGGGACAGAGACTCTGCGCTGCACAATCCAGGAACTCTGCTCCATTCGGGACAGATCACTCTCCATTTGCCTGGTCGCACAAATCCACATGCAACACCACTACTGATTGGTGAGTTTTACCCTTTTCGGCTAGCCTAAATGGTTTCCTTAATCTGTGAGAACGACCGTTGAGCGTCCGCCACCTCACTGGTTATTCTTGAGACTGGGGAAACCCCTGCTCACAGTCTTCACTGTCTATGGTAGGTCCCCATGGCAGGCCCAGATTTCCAGCCACCTCCCATGTCTGCAGCTTGAGATATTTTTTGCGAAAGGACCACCAGTATCGGATGCATCCTGGGGCTGTGTGAAGCCAGCACGTTCTTCACGCTTGAAGGGGCGGCTGGGCATTAAGGGCCCCCGGGGAGTCCTTGCCTCACACAGCGGGGGACCCCGCTTATTGGCTGACAAGCTGATAAGGAGGCTTGTGCCAGAGATCTGTCCAGCCTCCAGGAGGTCTTGGCTCCGGATCATGTTTGTTTCTTTTTTTCTGCCTCTCAGCTGCAGACATGGGAAATAAGGCTTCCAACCTGATCCCTTAGGCTGTCTTCTTGAAGCTTGGCTTAAAGATTCCTAACCTTATCTGTCTCTGTACTGAGAGATGGCCCAAGTATGCTTTAAAAATTAAAAAAAAATCCCAACAATTACGGGAGTTATCTAATTCTGGCCAGCAAACAGGCAAATGGAAAGAGTTGCTCTTTATCTTAGCTTTCTCTCTCCATAAAGCTTTAGAAAGGTAACCATGGCTTGTGATTCTTCCGCCAACCAGCACGCAACTCCAGCTGGCCGCCGCAGGTGGTGGCCAGCCATGAGAAGTGCGGCTTTCCACTATTGATACCGCCACGATTTTTCACAGTGAGTCTGCTGTTCTAATGGCTGAAGTCTGAGCTATGTGTTTGCGACAGACAATCCTGGGTGTTGTCCTCAGACTGTGCTGGCAAAGGCAGGCACATTTTTGTTCGGAGCAAAAATGTCATCTGGGGTCTACCGGGTAGACCACTGCAGCACAGTCGCAGCCCTTCCCATCCCTTGATGAAGAGGATGGCAAACTTGAGCTGATTCTTAGATCTCTCTCCATTCTTTGGGGACGCCCAAGATTGGAGTCTGATCCCGGTTTGTTATTTTAATTTTTTATTTTTCTCTCGACTACAGCCATGGGACAAAGGGGCAGATATATTTACCACCTACATTGGTGTATAGGGGTGAGTACTGGTAAACCTGGCCACATAACAGCATAAACCTGACCACATAACAGTGTGGCAGGTATTTCAGCCAGCGAATGGGAAAATAAGAGTTGCATCATCTCCAAGCTTTCTGCTAAAGCTCTAAACCCTTTCTTTCCTTTCCCACTAAGGCGTCTGCCACGTGTAACCTTTTCTTTCTGACTTCCGTGCCAGTGGTGGGCAGGCTCAAAAGTGCGGCTTGAGCAGTTTCTAAGACTCGCCCTAACTCACCTTAACTCCACCCACTTGTTCTCAAACTGCCTTGAGAACCACAGATGGGTCTAAAAGCAGCTGAGATCTAAACAATTAAGTTTACAATAATCGGGATGGCTCCTAAGCCAAAAAAAAAAAAAAAAATCAGCTTATAGCTTCAGGCAAGTCTTCCAAAGGATCAGTTTACAGTCTGTCTACTGGCAGATCTTCCAAAAGCTGTCCTTAAGCCACCAATCTTCAGGAAACATTCAGGACACAGAGTAAAATCTGTCTCTTGTTGCTGGCTAAAAGTTAAGTATCTGGAGAGCAAGGCTCCTGACCCCACGGGCAAAAGAGTCATCTGTGGCGTTTAAGGTGTGCCAGGAAAGAGATAGGGGCCCAAAACAAAAACTGCCAAGTGCTGGCACTCGCTGACTCCCGAACGCTGTTGGGTCCCTGTTTTAATTGAAAAAGGCCACAGGCTAGCGAATGCCCTGCCCATCAACAGCCTTGTCCTTGTGCTGCCTAGAAAGACAACCAGTCAGCTGACTGCCCCAGGCGCCAAGACGCATGGGTACATCAAGCTAAGACCTCCAGCAAACATGGGCTTGGCTACAGGCACAGCAGGGAACCCAGAACTCAGCAGGGAAGCGGTCCCTTTCTTTCCTTCTGGACACCAGAGCCACTGACTCAGTCCTGGGAGTTTTAGGATGTCACTCCTCCTTTCCATTGTCGGGAACAGAGGACAGTCTTACTTACCTCACCAGATTTAATTGTACTTTCAGAGTTACTTATTGAGAAAGATTTCCAACTAAGATAAGAACTCATTGTCTCATTTCAAAGTTACCGCCTGTGTTTCTCATGTGCATACAGACAGGGCCATGATCTTTGCCTTGTCCCTAATTCAAAAAAATAAGTTCTCTTCCACTCTCAAGCTCCAGAGGACACCAGGAACCACTGCCTTGTCACCAATTCCAGAGGAATAAGGTATCACCCATTTCCCAACTAGGGCCACACAGGGCCGGAGGCAAAAGGGACCATCAAAATATCCAGGCAGTAAGGATATAACAATCTATCACTGTTCAATACTCAGCAACTGATCACCTATGTATCCCAAATGCTAAACTAACAAAACAAACAGGTGCCTTAAATAAACTGCCTTAAATAAGGCTTGTCTCAAGCAGAGTACTAAAACATCACAGCCACCTTTTTAACATGTCTCCAGACAGGGCAGGTCTACCTCAGATACATGTCAACTCAAAAAAACAAAATAATAATGAGTCTTTTCTCTAAGCTTTTATGTCACCAGTGTCTTGTCAGACAGAAGGTTCCCAGCCATACCATGAAGGATAGACAGCTGCAGGACAAGGCATGACAGAACTTCATCCCAGGACCAGCCACACCATGAAGGATGGACACAGCTGCAGGACTTCATCCCAGGACTTCAGGAGGCAGCTTCCCCATCTCCCCCCAAGAACCAATCAATGTCCACCATTCAGCCTGAAGCAGTCTTTGAGAGAAATGGCGCCCCATACCCATCTATCCACATTTTTTTTCTTTTTTTAAGAACATATGAGTCGGGAATGATAGGAAATCACAACATGTCCACACGGTTGGGCTGTCCCAGTGGACCGCCTAGTTATTTCCGGTTCAAAATAGCCATTTCCAGGTCAGAACATCTCGCGTGGCTAGGACTCTGTGGCTTTGCGGCTCACTTTTTAAAAAGCGGCGCCATTTTGCACAGGTCTCTTCTCCTCTCTCTTCTCTTCTCTCCTCACTCACGTGTGTGCTTCACACAGGCCTGTCACATCTCTCCTCTATCCTATATTAATAAGCAGCTCTTCTGTGAATTTGTCGTGTTCGGGACGTGTTCCTCACAGGGTAAGAGCGCTAATAAATAACTAACAGTGGGGCAAAAGACCTCCTCCCCATCCCAGCACCACCAAGTTCAGACCATCTCTGACACCTGCACTCAAGCCCCTGGTCTAATCATCGTCTCCATGCAGACCTGCTGGGTAAAGCCACTAGGAACTGAAAATGGGCTCCCACAGAAATGTGGAGACTTCCAACATAGGGACACTTTAAATCTCATTACAAGGTCTCTTGATACATTATTTGACATTGAACATAATTCTGTTCCATCAGCACTGACAGACCCCAATAAGAGGTATAAGGACATGCTGTGGGCACTGGACAGCCTTTTAAAATGTGTTTCTAATGATTTAAAAGGCAGCAATGCTTAGTTGAGAAACTATGGATACATCCAAAACTCACTTCAGCACCTAAGGCTCAGGAAGAATTGCAGAAAACGGTTGCAAAGATTGTGAGAATCAAAGGATCAGAAGTTAACTATGAGGCTGTGTCTCCTATAATTGTTGGAAGTTACACCATAACAGTCAGATACACACACCTGTACATAATTTAAAAGTAAAATGAATCTTAAAAAATAAGAAAACATTTTTGTGGATTCCTGGGAACCTCCTTGGCTCTCTGCTCCTCCCTATTCCCATGGTACCTTCATTCGTCATGGTATCTCTTTCCTTGTTCTCCCTCTGTTCCTCTTCCAGCTCAAACCTCCTGCTCCCCTAATCGAATGAGAATTGGGAAGAGTCATCAGTGTTCACAACCACTGAAAACTCTGTAGAAATCAGTAATAATTTAGCTTTTGTTTTCTTTTGTCTTTTAGATGCGGCCACACTGTGTAGATCTGAATTTCTGTGGAATTAATAGTTTACCCAGAGATTTGCCAGGATCGTGTAGTTGCTGTCCAGAAAGCCAGAGTGGTCACAGATGCTCACTGTGAGGGGAGAAATCTTCATAAGAAAGACTGAAAATATATTTTCTCCTAAATTCTTCCCCAGGTTCATCTTCATAAACATCCATCAGAATGAGCTTCCAGGCCCCACCCACACTCCTGCACCTGGCAGTACAAAGCTTAGTGAGCAATGAGACCTTGGCCATCTCTACTCTGCAGGATCAGCCAATGGAGTTATTTCCCATACTGCTGAAGGAGGCCAACACTCAGAGAAAACCAGAGATGATTAAGGCCCTGGTGACAGACTGGCCCTACCCTTGCCTTTCTGTTGGGTTGCTGATGAAGAACCCCAGCTTGGAGAACTACCAGGCTATGTTGGATGGAGTAGGCACATGGCTGCAAAGAGAGTCTCCCCCTGGGTAAGCAATGGAAAGAACATCTGGGATCAGGGAGTATGGGGTCAAAGGTGGATCAGACACTTTGGCTGGTATATTGGAGGACTATAGGGTCCTTGACAGCTCTAAAAATCCTTGTAGCAAGGATCAAATAAGTATGAGGTAGCTCTTGGTGCAGATGTAGGCAAAGAGAATGACATCTGTCTCCACCAGGTAATAAAAATAGGTTTACTCCAAGGCAGCAGTGGCACATTCCTTTAATCCTAGCATTTGGGCGGCAGAGGCACGTCAATCTCTGTGAGTTCAAGGCCAGCCTGGTCTACACAGCGAGACCCAGGATAGGTACCAAAAGTACACAGAGTTACTCTGTCTTGAAAAACAAAAACAAAAACAAAAATAAACAAAACACAAACCCAACCAAACAAACAAACAAAAAAGCCAATAGTAGATGATAGAAGTCCAGAGCAACTGAATGCTGGGAAACAGGACAGGTCTCCAATATGCATCTCAGGCAAAAAGTCATGCTTGACAAGCTTGTGGTTCTTATTGGAGACCCAGCACTGAAAAACAGGAATATGAAGAAGACAAAGATAAGCAGGGGAAAACTCCATCAGAGACGGAGAAAAAGTTTTAGGTCTTAACTTACCTTCTAACACTTCTTTTATCCAAGAGGGCAGAAGATTCAAGTGGTTGACTTGAGGAATGTGTTCCATGATTTCTGGGATGCGTGGACTGGAGGAGATGGTGGAAACCACTCAACAGAAACTTTGCCTGAGGAGCTAGTAAATGAGGGCCTTCCTCAATGCACACTGAGGTGGCAGCGTTTGACGGTTTTCACTGATCTTTACCTACCTGCAGATAGACACCAAAAACATTTATTGAAATGGGCAGAAAATATAAGTGGTTCTCTGAAATTGTGCTGTGTGAGTCTGATGATTGGTACAGAAGAAGGCGGCCCTGTCAAGAATGTCTTCCAAATTTTACAGCTGCAGTTAGTTCATCAAGGAGTTGGAACTGAATACAGTGGGTGATCTCTCCATACTGGCCAGTTTTGTACCTTTCATCAAGAAGATGAAAAATCTTCACAAAATCCTGCTAGTCCGAGACCACACCCACACTCCTGCAACTGACAGGGATGAGATGTATGTCCGCAAGATCATTTCTCTGTTCTCCAAACTCAACCTTCTCAAGCATGTCACCATAGATGATGTCTATTTCCACAATGACCATATGATCCAGTTGCTTAGGTAAGAAAGGATGGAGAGCAGTTCCTGCTACCAGAGCAAACCTTTCTTTTATATATTAGAGAGTAGTGGGCACCTGGTATCTGCAGACCTCTGTGCATTTCCCAATGAACACATAAGGATGAGCTTATTCCATGTTAACTGATTCAAGGGCCCACACAACCACTCATAAAGCTGAGCGATGAAGTGGGTTAGTTTGTATGGACAGAGCTGCCAGGGTAGAAGGCCAGCATTGTGGGTTAGACCTAGGGAGGGTGGATTGCGGTTTCTGCCATAGCAATCCTGTCTGATCTAATGTGGAGGAACAGAAAAAGAAGAGGGCACTGCATAGAGAGGACTCAGACCTGCCGAGTTTCCCAGGTGAGCTCTGTGTTTTGATGGGGAGAATACATCCCAGGCTAGTTCCCCAACAGTGTAAGGCTCTATTGCAAGCAGGGGTGCGCTAAGTGGACGGGACATGGAAAAGCTGGGGGAAGAGTCAGGGCTGAAGAGTGAACAGGTGCAGGCACTGTGACAGGGAGTCAATGATTCCTCAGGAGGGAACCTGACATGGCCATAGGTTCCTGTCTCTCTCCTTCCTGTGGACCCTCTAGCCTAATAGTCTCCATAGCAACTCTGGGGCTCTGCCTGCCACTGAAGAATAGGAAAGGTGGAATGAGCCAGTCTGCACTGTGAAGATGACTCCCTAGAGTGAGAGTGGTGTGATTTGAGTAAGAAGACTAATGGGTTGTACTGTATGCTCATGGCCATCCCTTGGTCACACTGACCCTGGCTATGTGGTCCCCTCTACCTCTAGGACACCCCACCACTGTGTTTCAAAATAACCCTTTGGTCTCTCCCTAGGTGCCTGTGGATCCCGTTGGAGTCCCTGTCCATCTCTTTCTGCAATTTCTCACAGTCGGACTTGGAGTCCTTTGCCCAGTGGGGTCACTGTCAGCTTAAACATCTGTACCTGAGAGGTGTCAATTCAAGTGATTTGAATTTCATGCCTCTCACAGTTTTCTTACAGAGTGTTGCAGACACTCTGCTGACCCTGGAATTGGAAGATTGTAGGATGAAGGACCCTGACCTCAGGCTCCTTCTCCCTGCCCTGAGCCAATGCTCCCTGCTGACCAGCATCAATCTCTACGACAATGAAATCTCCACCAATGCCCTGAAAGACCTCCTGTACCACACTGCCAACCTAAGCCAGCTGACCAAGGAGCTGTAGCCTGCTCCTAAAGAAGTCTATGATCACTCTGGTTATGTCAAGGTAGTGGAATTTTCCCAATGTTGTGCTGAGCTGAAGAGCACACTTGTCAATGTACGGCAGCTCAGGTCAATCTGCTTTGGTAGCAATCCCTGTTTAGACTGTGGTGAGCATTATTTCTATAAACTGCAGACAA